>CM040633.1:45360167-45379987 GCA_022818045.1 Neotoxoptera formosana | reverse complement strand
TTACTTGGGTATAATAGGTTAATATTAATTTTAAATTTTTGTTTTAAAAATTTTTTAAATGAGGTTTTATAAAACTAAAAAATTTATTGTTATATAATTTATAATATTACTTATTAGCTATGACTATGGCGTCGATTTTAATGATCTTATAACAATTATTTAAAAAGTGGGCAAGTAGGTAACCGCTCATGGTATACAGTAATCACACTGAACGAAATTTCATCATTAATCCTGGGTACGCCACTACTCTAGCCGCTCAACCATCGCTCCCGTGGTTAACACAGTCGTCTTCACGCGCCCGATCAAATGCAAACGCGCCGCGGCACTCGTCCACTCAAGACCATAAACATATTATTAAGAAATATAAATAATAATAATAATAATAATAATAATAATAATAATAATAATAATAATTATATTAATAAATTAATAATTATTAATAATAATAAATATTTTCTGAATATGTCTATGCTCGGGACCAGCCCGCGGTCGCTGAAAAGTTGTATAGATGATCAGTGGCCAGTGATCAGTGATCAGTGTACCTATGGTACATAGGTATTCCACGTTATCAATGTCTGAACCCACTATGCCATCTCTTACCCCCCCTCTTGTCACTTTTGTACATCGTGTCTTTGTGTTCTTTTTTCTACATTTTGAGATACTTTGTGCCACTATTTTTTTTTATAAAAATACAATTTGTTTTTGTACTTCATTTTAAATCGAGGTGTAAAATATCTTATAATAATTATATCTAATAGTCGCTGGGTCGGCGGCCACGGTACGTGTCATTAGTGACAACCGATAAGATTGACAGATTATATCACAATAGAATTCCTATGCTTTTATGTACTAGAGCAGTGGTTTTCAACCTTTTTAACAACGTAGCACACTTCTTCTCCTACAACATTTTCGCGGCACACCAATTCATATAATACGTGATATAATACCTAGCATATATTTATATATATAATATTTATACATATATATATATATAGGTACACTATTTATAATCTATACGCAAATTTTCGTGGCACACTTCTAGGGCGTTAGCGGCACACCGGTTGAAAACCACCGTACTAGATTCTAGAAGTAAGTTTTTTTTGTCTGGCCCCTTCCCCTTTTTTCATTTCTAGATCCACGCCTGATGGTAGGTGGGTGTGTTGGTGGTTGATCTGGATAGTCTGGTGATATTTCATATTGCTTATTTATAAGTGAGTTATGTATTATTGGATTCACTCATGATGATTTCGTGTGAAAAGGACATTCCAATCAACACAGCTGAAGTTATCAAATGTTTTTTTTATCATATAGTCCATTAATCATAATATACAATATGTGTCATAGCATTGATTATAAATACTAATAATATATAATCAATGGTCATAGGTACAGTCATATAGATATAGTTCATTTAAAAACACTCAACTACCAGTTTTAACATCTTATTTTTTCGAACATCTACCACATAAAATAGTTAGCAAAATACGAGTATACGACATACGTTTATAGGGAAAATGTAAATAAATCCAATGTTATTGGAATGAGTAACAGACAAAAAATCAGCTAGGTAGCTCGTAATAATACGAGTATACGAGTATACGTCATAATAAAAATTTCGTCTGGAATAAGGAAACCATAAACGTCAGTTATTATATTACAGAGATTACATCACCAAGCCGGAAAAATAATTTAAAAAAAAAATTATCGGGAAATCCTAGGTTTTGCCGGTAATAAATTGTGCTTTTACCGTAACATTATAATTTATATAATATTTATGTACCTACTATTATACCACCCTTTAAATTAATAACACGAAAGAAAAATATCGACACTTTTGTAACGCGTTTTACACTTTCTATGGACAGGTTCAGAGGAGTGTTTATGACGACAAATTAAAATATGTAGGGTCGACGACCAGAGATCGAGACCGAAGTTTAAGTTCTCTGGATTTTGTTAATAATCATACGGAAGAAATTAATAATGGAAATAATAAAATAAATAAAATAAACATTAAAATAAATTAAAACATGAAATATTTGTAGTTCTTGTCCCTGTGAGTCTTATTAAAAATCAGAATTATGATATCTCCATTATTTCAGGAGATATCGCAATGGGTAAATCCTCCCGGGACACCCTGTATATTCAAAGAAGATTATTAACCAGTTAATATTATAGAAACAAGGAATACCGGCCAAGGTGAGAAATTACATACGGATACTTAAATAGTTAAATATATATATATATTAGTTCTAAGTACTTACGGAATCAGACGTAAAATCTTGGTGGTCCTGTTTGAGGGCCACACCGAAAAATAATATGTTACTTCTCCATCGTATGGGACTATGAACAGACTTCAGTAATACAAAAAAAAATCACTCTTAGCTGGTTCCGTGGGTGTGTGTGTGCTGCGTGAGCGAAAGGTTAATTCAAAACAAGACCGACGTGACAAACGGCGGAAGGGAAAAAAAAGATAGTTGATTATTAGCCGGTATTCTATATACATATGTTATATTATATAATCGGTGCATCGGACGATGCTTATCAAAGGCGATGTGAAGAGAGGGCGTAGCTGTAGGTCGGCAGTGTTATCGTCATGAAATCGACAGGTGGAGGAGAATATTATAATTACGGAATTATAAATTCGGATCCTACATCGGAACAAACACGTAAGTGCCTTGTGATCGGTCAATACATGAACGGGGTAACCAAGAATGAACACCTGGAACTTATCACAGGAAAAAACGATAGATAGGAGCTCTAGATCAGTTACGACATAATTTGTCTGAACTGAGTTTAAAGTTCGACTAGCAAACCCAATCGTCTGTCACTCAGAGGATGCATTGTTTTGAAACAGTTCAACCCCAAGACCAAGGTTACTGGTATCGGTTTGTAAATAGAATTTAGATTTGAAATCGGGGTGAGCAAGTAAACTCTTGGTAAATGCAGAATTAACGGAATTAAAATGAGCACACTTGTATTATTTTCATTAAGTACACCTGTTTGGTTGATACTTGTTTATGAGGTTGGTGTTATAGAAATCGCTAATATCATATAAGTATCTATAGTTTCTAGGAATTCGTGGTTCCGTACCATAGGTAATAGTTGTCTTTGGAAATTGCGAGCTGCAATTTGGTTATAAATTAAAATATATCAATATATAATAAATATATAATAAATAAATATATATATATTTATCTCCTAGACTTCACATACAGAAGATTTGCTGTAAATCTCTGAAATTACTGGGATTTATTAAACGCATCTCTTCTGAATTCAAATTTGACCAGTCATTAAAGATTCTCTTCTGTTCCTTAGTCCGACCTATTTTAGAGTATGGTTCGGTTATTTGGGACCCTCAATTAGCTATAGACTCTCTAATGATTGAAAGGGTCCAACGGAAATTTCTATCTTTTGCTGTTTTTTCACTAAAAATACACTGTCCTTACGATTACGAGCCTGTCCGTATCGCATTAAATTTATCTAGTCTTGCTGATCGAAGACGTAGTGCTAATATAACATTTTTTAAAAAGCTTTTATCTGACGTTATTGACTGCCCTACCCTACTCTCTCAAGTAAGTTTTAAAGTTCCACCACGTCCGACTAGATATACTCCTTCATTTTTAATTCCATTTTCCTCTTATAATTACTTAGATAACTCCCCTATAAACCGTCTTATGCGGATTGCTAATGAGGACCCCACCTTCGATTATCCATAAAATATTGTTGAACTGGGTCTTTGTTAATATTATTAATATTATTTTCAAACTCTATTAATTTTTGTTTCATTGATAGGTTATTGATTTTATTATATTGTTATTAATTCATTTAATTTATTGTAAACAATCATATTATCACTTTTTGTTTTGGGCCCTGGCCTGTATATTATCAAAAATAAAATAAAATAAAATATCATAGACATTAGGAGGGACAACGAGAGGCGCACTATTTAATATATTGGGTAGGTAAAAATCACCAATTAATGTTATGTTATAATATACCTATGATTTATTTGTTGATATTTTTTCCTGTTACTAAATATTACTTTTTTTCACTTTCATTACGAACATAATAGCATCTAAAAAAATATATAAATACATGAAAAATTAGAAAAAACATAAAAAAAACACTTTCCCACCATACATAAGGGGGGCAAACACGAAGTCTTCACAGCCAAATAAAATCTTTTAAAAATAATAGACACATTATACAATGTGGGTATATCGTATATTGGTAATTGTCGCGTATCAATAGGAACATTCAGAAGTCAGAACTAGTCCTATCGATAGCATTCTATACTATTCTGGAGAATTTCCCTTCAAATTTCTCAGAGAAAAAGACTTTTTAAATTATGGAATTAAAAGAAACAGTACTTCAAACCATACAGGATACAGCAATTTCTTTAATAACAAAATCTCAAATACATCCAACTTAACAAAGAACCCACTACAATATATCTTTTCACAACTGAGCAATAAACTCAATATTGACTTCTTTTAAAAATAAAATCACATTTCCAAAACAATGTACTTGGCTTTGGAAAATCAAACTAAATTAGCCTATCGTCTTCCCAGAGGTCTAGTCTATCTCTGTACCAAATTTAATCGTATTCCATTGAACGGTTTGGGAATGCATAAAGGACATACAGCCAGACAGACCTTTATTTTTATAGAATACTAGCTGTCCCGCCCAGCGTTACCCGAGCCAAATATTAAGATTAACCTCAAGTGATTTACATGCATCTAAACCACCTAGGTGGGCAATCCACCTGCGGTGAATTGCGGACCCCGTGAGGTGCGTAAGTGAGTGAAATAAGAATAATTAGGAAGGTACGTGTAGTTGTTATTTTGTAGCACCACTGGCATATTCAATTTTGTTGTTAATTTGAGAGCATTTACACATCTCTACAAATTCGATAACTTCAAAATACATTTATTTCATTTTTAGCTGTTGATCTGGGAATGACTGGCAGCGTTTGGCGAAAATCACCAGTCAGTAGAATCATCGCGCCTTCGAATTGCTGTGCTAATCTCTTAAACGAATTTAATTTATATGAACCTAAAACACTTCCAATGTTTTAGTTTGTTGACATTTTTTAGAAGTGTTTGTTGCGCGTAAAAAATGGCACTTTTTATATGATTTAAACTTTATTGAATTTGTTATTTAATATTTTAATAAAATAAAATATATAACTGATGGCAACCCTATAAATAAACAGAGATTATACATAAATCCCATAGAAAAAACATTTCCAGTTTTTCAAGTATTAAAATGTATAGATAGATGGCGCCACTGGTAAGACATAAAATATTCAAACTTTTCTAATTTCTGTGCAATTTTCTTAATTTTTTCTTATATTAGAACCTTTACCTGACAATAACAAATACAAAAAAAGACTATTAGAGCAATTATTAGACTAGCTATCCCACCCGGCGTTGCCTGAGTCAAAGATGAAATAAGCAAGTGATATCAGTATATTAGGCACACGAAAAACATCGCAATAGTGGCCTGTGCCAAAGATTTGTTTTTTTTTATAAATTTATTTGTAAAAATATGTATATGCGATATTCTTACTAATTATAATAGTTATAAGATATGTAACCATTGACAATCCTATAAATAAACAGTCAACAGAGATTATTCATATATATCTCATCAAAAATAGCACTTTCAGTTTTTCCAGAATTTTTAGATTATAATATGTACGTAGGAAAAACTGTTACTGTACGAGTAACTGATAAGTTATCAGTGATAACTAATAATTGTAACCAATAGCAACCATTTATAAACAAAATACAAATTTTCGATTTTCATCATGAATTTCAAAATCTTAGTGTGAGCACATTTTTAAATTATACTTAAATATACCTTTTTTTGCGATAGGAACCTTCTCCGTGATATAATCTTCCATTTAAAATTAAGACAATCGGTTGAGTAGTTTCCGAGAACATTAGCATCGAAGTTTCAATTTTCGGTTTTATATATTAAGATATAGATTTTTATCACTATTATTTCTGCAAGGTTAGCAAATTAGTAACTAATAATTTACTAAAGTTTATTACAATTTAAAAATTGTATATTTGTATCCTTTGTTCTATAAAAGTGTTTTGACCACTTTCGTCCACAGAGTGGTATAATCTATGGGTTTGTAGTACAAAATTTGTACAATCGATGGTTGATTAATATTAAGTTTTTCATCGTACAATTGAGTCTCGATAACTCGAATTTTTCTTGCACCTTGAAATGTTTTTAAGTTGTGTTGAGGTATATGACTCAAAAAATACATAAGCCGAGTTTATTTATATTCCCTCTGAGATTCGAGCTATAGAGACTAGAATGTTTTATTAATTTTATTCATAGGCCATCATTGGTTGGAGAGATGGAGAACTGTGGTCATGAATATAAATGCCTTGACAGCGATGACTATGAATTCAACTGCTCATGTGCGTAGTAACATAGGTACTTTTGAGCAGCGCACTCAAATCTCAAGATCATTGGAACTATATCCATGCTCCGTCTATTAGTATAAAGTCAATCGACCTTAAAATAATTTAATTTTAATAACTGAAATGTACACTATTAATATTATTTATTTTATCTCAGTTGTAATGTTCGCAGTAATTTAGGGTATTTAATTACATACCAGTTATAAATAGTTGGATAGAGGATAGTGTTAACCATATTAGGAAACCAGAAAAACCTTTAGAACTTTGTCGTCCTATCGACCACTAAGTATGGTTGTACAATTAGAAAGAAGTTTGAGTAAGTTCAAACCAACGACTGGAGGCCCATCTTGCAACAACCCGAAAACCAGTTTGGATTTCAAAAGGTCGTTAGTCGGTTGACAACTCTTTGCTACCTAGTATGTGTTATCTATTGTCTATCTCGCTGGTACTAGGCTAATGAGATGTAGGAAGTTATGTGCGTTGGTCTCAATCAACGGGACAAACGCTTTTAATTCAACACCGTGAGAAAAAATCTTATATGTATTGAGCGAAAAGAACGTAACACTTTATTTGATTAGACTTTTATGGGATATGCGGCTATATAAGAATGTTGGAGATTTAAACATTTTATGTGGCATGCCACAAGGATCGGCCATCGACTCTTTTATACTTCGGAATATATTCTATGATGAGTTGAATGGATGTGCAGATGATATAGCAGTAGTTGGAACTGATCACTTTACAGTACCAGATCTGATATCTTGGAGTCAGCAATGAGCAGTGCATTCGCTCGGGTAAGTGATTGGATGAACAAAAATGTCTTAACGATATTTTTGAGAAAGACAATAGCTATTATGTATTACGAATTGAGGTTACCAACGCTCGTAATTTGGGCTTCAGGGGAAGGCCTTAGAACTCAAAAGGTACATATGGTACCTATGGTCGAGCTTAGTGTAACGATCAGCTTCAAGGAGCAAATAAATAGCTAAAGATCTGAAGAAAACTGCTGCTGTTTCATGCTTGGTGTCAAACATTGAAGGTCCAATCAAAAGGAAGTTGCCCACGTCCACGGTGTACAGTCAGCCGTTATATGCAGCCCCTGTGTGGAGTTCTTTGTCGATGTTTCAGAACCATAGAACCCAGCTATTGCTGGGCTCTCAGCGAAGCATTGCCTTGTAAGTGACTAGTGCATACAGAAGTGGTATAGACTATACAGCACTGTGTGGTAGGCATTTTCCCATATGGCATACCTATATCGTTAGCCATCATGGGCTTCAAAGAATGTTGAGAAGTGGGGCTAACGATGCAAACATCTGGTGGATATTCACCAAAATCGAGCGTCTTTAGTTGGTGGCAGCAGGAACGGGATGTTTAACTTGGGGCGTGGTTGTTTCGAGGCTTACCTATAGGTTTGCGTGGTAGGTAAGTTCAAAATGAGCCTCACGTGGAGATGAAAACACGTTCTCCAGATGTGGTCGATGGGCAAGAGACTTGATGTCACTGATGGTAACAAATGGTGAGGATGTCCCATTGGATACGATTGTCACCATTATGTTGCGAAGCGAGGATCATGGGATATAGGAGAATATATATCATGGTATATATCATGTATTCATGTATCACGAAGACCAGAAAGAAAGAGGAGCGAAAGAGGCAGTATCATCGCCCTTACGAGCCAACTTAGGCGATGGGCTGAATGCTGGTCTGAGATGCGCTATTAATAATGTTAACAGTTTCTTGCTGAAATGCATAGACGTGTAACGTTGTAATTTTTGTTAAAGAGAAACCGTAAGCGGTCATATTTCAATAGTTTGATCAGTTCGATGAAGTCATTTTATTTGTTTTTAATTATCATCGTTATTTAGACGTAAGTCATGCATCGGTATTGAAGATGTTTAGATGCAAGTATTGTAATTGTATGATTTTATGGTTTATTAAATAATTTATAGTGGCCCGGTGAGTCAAAGATAAAAAAAAACAAAAACAAAATAAGTAGTAGGTAATAGTATTAGTAGTAGTATTAGATTGTCCTAAAATTGCTTTTTGATTCTGATACGAATATTGTTTTATCTTTTCAATCTGTACGCATACACTTTTATGTAAAATAATATATATAATAATAATATTATACATTATGGCTAAGTAACACGAGAAAACAATTTAATTTGTTTAATTGACAAAAACAATATCATAATGTAAATAACGAAACTAAGGAACTACATAACATTTTTTCTCGTATCTACATCGATAGTACTCGTTTACTTTATGTTTTTTCTCTCTAAAAATGTAATTTACATAATACACAAAAAAAAAAATAGAATAGAAAAAAAAACAACAATAATAATTATAATACGATTTAAACGGCCTCGAATGTGCATGGCGTTGGAACGTCGTCGTTTCTTGGTCCCGTAATGTATGATTTGTCTTCTGAAAATAATAATAATACATATTTTACTATTATAAATCTATGAAATGATGACGTGATGGAAAATATTTTATTATATAGGTATGCTTCCACGAATTAAAAAACACTTAAAACACTCGACAGTCGACGTAACCCAATATATCAACTCGTCTAAGTACTAGTCCAACATTTTTATTTGGTTTAAAAATGTATGTGTCGAGGTTTAAATATGTATAATGTTTAACAAATATTCATTATACCAGCAATTTTTATTTTTTGATTAAAAAAAAAAACTGGATTTTATGCTTGTACACATTTTAAAGGCATCGTGATTTCACATATATACTCGTATTATTGTAAAATTAGTTATATTGTATATATATTCATTATTAATAGGTACCGTTGATCGGAGAGAATTTTGATGAAGGTGTACGTAATAGGAAGGTACCTACATAAATAAAAACCCTCGAGACAGCACTGATGGCTGCAGTGTTGAATAGCGATCGCATGAATTTTTTATAAAGTTTACTGTAACCGTACACAATAGACTAATGGTACGTCGTCGTAAATCTGTTCTTTTCTCCCCGACCAATATAGTTTTACCTTTTTTTTTGGAGACGCGTGAAGCATTTTCAAAATATATAAATATTGAATCAATGCATTATGTATGGCGTTGTGTGAATGGCGACCAAAGTTGGTTGGTTATAGGTACCTATACCATTTCATATTTAAGATTAAGATAACACTTAGTGTAATATTATAACCAATACTTAAAAATCGTATACATCATATACTTTATATGGGTATTGTTAAACAATAGAGTTTGTTTAACGAGTAGTTAAACATTTTTTGAAGAATATTTGTTGGTCTAAAGGTTTTCCTTTATGTGGACAAATAAATATGAGTATATTAGGAATATCTTCTTTTCAGTTAAGTAGTAAATATTTCGTCTAAACAGTAATATGAAATACTCAATCAACAAGAAACTGTATGAACATTTCACAATATGATAGGTACTTTATACTCGTATATGTTAAAACTAAAAAATAATAAATTTGGAAAAAATATTTATAGACGAACTTATATTTAAATCGAAAGTGACAATATAGTACTCAATACTTTTTAATGTGGTTTTTTTCATACATGTTTCAGAAAACATTGGAGCTTGCCGCGTAATATTAGATAATATTTTACATAAATAATAAGTCATTAGGTATCTATGTTGGATGTTCACAGAATATTTTGATAATAACCAATAACATCATACTGTGGCCAGTTTCTCAATATCCTTCAACTATCGAGATAGTCAACTTAATATTTTATATAGTGTTGGGTAAATCACTACAATACCATAAAACAATTGTTAAATGTAATTAATTGTTAGTTATTACCTACACGATGAAAAACCTAGTGAAATTCTTCAAGAGGACTTCAGTCAGACAGGCGGCCAAATGTATCTGTGAGTGTTTCATACAATATTACATTCAATTTTGTACTCCAAATATAAATCATAGCTGTATATAACATTTGAATACTTTTAATTGACGATACGCAAGATAAATAAATAAGAGGGAAAAAAGACAGTCTTAAGTATAAAATTTCCATTGGTTGAAACAAAATTTTCGCGTAAGCCCAGCTTTAAAATGTGATTTTTTTGAAACCAACATTTCTAATTGCTCACCTAGAGCGTTAGAGGAATCACAAATCCAAAGTTTATACGTTTTGTATTTTGACGAGTGAGTGGTATATTATAATATATTATTTTGATAAATACATAGCTAGCTATTAGACTATACCCGACTACACGGTGTATTAATGACTCTCACCTACGTCGTCGAAGTCTTCAAATCCGTTATGGCGTCGGTGGCACCGGCAAAGACGACGCGAATGCCGATTAGAGGTACTCGACGATGTCGCACTTGACCGCGATGTTGGGACACGACGCGATCGACGCCCTGTTGTGGTGGTGCGGTGGATGCTGCTGCGGGTGACCGCCGTGTTGGTGGCGGTGCTGTTGCGACGACGACGAGTCGTGCGCTCGCCTCTCGGTCAAAAGCTTTTGGAATATCGGCAGAATGGCCACGTCAAGCAGCTCGCCCTCGGACAACGTGTTCACCCGGGACATGCCGGCGCCGCCAAGCGTCGGCGGCAGTCCGGGAGCGTTTGTCGGCGACCCTCCGCCCGTTGAGCCGCCGGACTCGCGCCTCCGGCCGTGGTACACGTTGGGCGTGCTGTGCATGTGCGGCGCCGACGGCCGCCTGAGTCCCGGGCCCCGGTTCCGGGACGACGACGACGACCCGCCACCGCCTCTACCGTCACCACCGACTCCACCGCAGGATCCGCTCTTCTCGGACACCGAACGGTGCATGGAACTGGCCGTGGTCAGCGACGATGAACTGTCATCCTCTAAGGAACAAATAAAACAGTTTTTTTTATAATATTACGTTTGATTATGTAATGACCCCATAGCTATCATATTCTGTCGAACTTAATTTTTCCTTTCTCCGCTATTCTTTTTCGTTATTACCTTTTAAACAACGAAATATTGGTAATCTGGAACTTAGGAGGTTTAAAAATATAAACAAAAATTTCAATTACTGAATGATTTAAGTCATCGAAAACTCAAAAAATGAATACAGTTGAGTAGTATTTGAATGGTATTTGTTTAGTGTTTTGAAATAGATTTTTTTTAAGAGTATTAAGTTACTGAAGTTGTCCGTATTTAATTCTCTTTTGCAAATTATTTTATAGGTTATAGACAATTTTTATAGCTAAGGATTGAAAATATGTTTTTTATAAGAAGTTCATATGATAAACAAAAAATGTACTATTAAATGCATTAACACAGTTTTTTTTATAGACATTTTAAGTTCAAATTTTGACAAAATTATATAGATATTTTAACAATGTTAGTAGCGGCATAATTGCTCCAAAACAAAATGTGCGAACAAAAGTGTTTTTTATGATTAACGTCTGACTTGTGGTTCGAAAGAGAAAATATGTAAACACTGAGACGTTATAATGAATACTACTACGAGTATACTTTATGATATTATTGCTGTTAGAGTAATTTATTTTACTACTGGACATTAGTAATACAGTAAAATGAATTAATTTATGTCGAAAAAATTATATTCGATAACTTCATTGTGTGTATAAATAACAATTATATACTTTAAATGATTCAAGTACTCGCTCGAATAAAATTTAAAAAAAAAACAATAAAATAACTAAAATTGTTATTTTTTGTTAGAATATATTCTATCTAATTCCGTCAAAACTTAAAGAAAACCTAAAATATCAATAAAAAAAACAATGTTAATTTATTTATTAGATTATTTGGTTACATAAATAGTTACTTACGAAAAACCTTATTTTAAATTGTCAATTCTTAGCTATAAAAATTAAACATTTTATACATTTTTAACTATAGGTACAAAAAAATTTGCAAATATTCTCTATTTTTATGAATTTTGTCATAATTAATTTGAACTTTATATGCTGATAACGAAAATTCGTGCCTATGTAACTCAATGATTTATTTAGTCAATATTCTAGAACTATGTTGTAAACATACTACAGAATCAAAACCATAATATTTGTTAGGTAATACAAAATTAAAAATATGTTATTATCTTGTCGTGTTTGTCACAGGCTGGCCAGTAATAATCCCGATTTAACATTTCACAAGTACCTAAGGGAAACATATATATTTATATTTTAATTTTATCAAGCTACTACTTTTTTCTTGTTAACAAAAACTCGTTGTACAATTTTAGATTCTCAAATAATCCAGAAAGATTATTGAAACATTAAAAAATTATTACATTTTCAATTTTGTTTTTTGTGATTACTTATTACACGTCTTGGTTTTGTTAATATCACTTATCATTTTGTGAACAAATGACCTCAAATGGAATCACTCGATCACCGCTGATAAGACGTTATGTCCTATCCATGTTTTTTTTTGTCTATGGGTGTATGCCATACGGCTGTGGTGTCATTGTGGGCAGTGGCGCCGAAGTCCTAAAAATGTAGTCGGGCGAAAAATATTTAAAAAGGTCACAATATCTAAATATCAGTACCAATGGCGTACCGGGTGAAGGTATAGTAAAAATCGGTGGAGAACAATTTCGAAAAATTGCGGAATCGTGAAGGTTTGAATGGCCATTGTCCATTGATATACATACACGATTTCACACGATTTTATATGCAACGTTGTCATTTAATTTGTTTGCACTTGTTATTATAAATGATAAGAAGCTATTCCGAAAACATGTAATAAATAATAAATATATTATGAACTATTGCAACATACCTATATCATAAATCGTTTTGAGCTATAAACGGTTCTTAGATTTTGAAAATAAAACTTTTGAAAAACATGGTTTTAGTTACACTTAATACCATAGGCGCAGACATCCCATGCTCTTTTTACGAGTCCGCGCTTGCACCTCACACACTGTTGTCGTGTTCGTTATTCTGTCTTGGAAATATAGTTGATTTTCTTATGACGAATAGAGTCTTAGAGATATGTTTTGGAATTATAACAGGGTTTATAGGAAATCGTACGAGTATTAATTCGATACCAAAACGTCGTGTTTTTCGTACTACGACAACATTATCATCAATAGCCAAAAGTCCGCACTCCGCACGATTCAAAGTGATAATTCGTCAATCGAACAATTATTGATTTAACGGCAACGTCGCATTTGAAATCACGCGTACCCGTCTATCAATGGCTATTGAAATCTTTACGGAAATTCGGTGCAAATGTGCCACGTAAAATATACGAAGCGGCCCCGTCCTAAATTTTCGAAAAAAGACCCGGGCTCGGGGTTCGGCGCCACTATTCGGAGCCTTAAGGTAAATGATCGTAAGCAGCACTCTGCGGACGCGGCCGTTACCGTCGTCGGTCGGCGAATCCGCGTTATTGTTGAGCAAGCCTCTGGTGACGGGCGGCGGTGACCGGTTCGCGTGCCGTTGCGTTTGCGTCAGCCACAGCTCGTCCTGGTGCACGAACGTGGGCTGTTGGCACGTCCTCTTGGTCTGCGGCATCGACGGCCGCCTGTGCGCGCAGCTGGCCGCCGCCGTGTGGGACGCAGCGGCGGCCGACTGGTGTTGTGGCGTCGTCACGCTGCCACTGGCCCGCCTCTGATGGCCCGCGCCGCACGACTGTGAAACGGCACAGACAGACGATTTAAATATATTATAAATATTATTATTGTAATATCGCGAAAACGTTCGGAGTAAGTTTTCTGAACGAAATCTACAAGCTGTTTGGGCACTTTCGTCTGAACGATATTTTCAAAACATACACCTTGCAGCTTAGGGCGGCCAGATCAAGTTTTAAGAAATCCGGAACACCAAAATCGAATTGTTCTCAAATAATTAGTAAAAAAAAAATAGATACTTGAACATGTATCCTCAATTTTATAGGATGTATCTTATGTCGTTGTACAAGTGGTTTTTTTTTTTATTATTATATATAAATCGATAAAATGGAATTTCAAAAAAGTCGTGTTTCTTTATTACAACCCGGCAATTTTTTTTATCCCGATTTCAAAAATTTAAAGACGCAGTCGTCACAACATGGAAATCAACTTTTTTTTTTTTTGAAACAGTAACGACTATATTATTTTTAATAGATTCTGGTAGAAGTTTTTTTCAGAAAATGTCCATGATCAAGTTATCAATTATGATTCACTAGTTAATACAACTACGGTCCTTTAAAATATATTAAATTCATAAATAGTTTTAATAAATTGCATTTACTAGAACTAGAACTAAATATTTTTTTATTTTAAACAATCTTTTGGTGCAATTTTTTTTGCAATATTTAAATCTTTCTATAAACTAGTTTATATAGGTTTATGGTTCCGACGTTAATTATCAAAGAATATTGTTATTTGTTATAATATTTATGATTGGGTATTGCATTTTGATCAAAATAAAACTGGAGTAGGAATACGAATTATGAAAACAGTTTTAAATTCCAGGACATAACTATATGCAAAAGCTTAGAACCGGTCAACAATGTCCCGAGAAACTTTGTCGGGACGCCGGGATATGGGTTCCTAAACCGGTAACGTCCCGGAAAATCTGGGACGAATGGTTACCCTACCCAAGCTATTATATTATGTTCCCCTTTTTAAAAAATATACATTCCATTATAACTTAAGAAAAATAAATACAGTTCTTTATGTTATTATTTTTTTTCTTTTCTTCTTCTTCATTTTTTGATCAAACGATTTCGTGATGTGAAAAAAAACATTCTGACAATATTTTTTTTAATTCTATATCATTTTACGGCTGTCTGGATCCCTCTTTGTGATTTTACCGAAGCGAATAAAAACCCTGTTATTCGTATTAACAAACAATTTTTACTATCGTTATTAGGTACATAGTTAACCACACGAAATGTTTCCATTTCAAATTAATGTTAAATTGAAACAATTTTTTGAATATAATTATTTCGACTTTGACCCAGTGAGTTATAATGATAATATAGTTTATTCACGGCATATGGAATTTTCGTAAAAAACGGATCAATAGAAAGGAAACTACTTTTTATTCTTTAAGTATTATTTAAAAACGTTTTTGTAATTTGTTGGAAAGTTACATTATTTTTCATTTAGAATAGAAATTCATTTTAATATTCCTGTCTTGACAATTTCTCTTAAAGAGACAATATAAATAATGTCAAAATAAAGTTAGTGAAAAACAAAACGAATAACCGTTTTTTTTTTTGTATTTAATGTTTTTATATTTTTCTTTTAAAAAAAAGTAAACAATAAAATTCTAGTTTTGCGCAAAATGTTATATCACATACTCGTGTAGGAGACGGCGTGAAGCTCACGGGTTCGTCCGGTGGTTTGGCTGGTTCGATAGAAATTGATGGGATCCTGGTATGCCTTTGACACGTTTTTCTGAAATCGAAAATAATTGATTTTTTTTTTTTTGATATTGTTAGAAAATACCGATACATATTTGCTTTCAAATTTTGATTGGAATTCAATATAAGTTATGAGCTCTAAGCTATATTAATTATATTTTTATTGAGTATTTAGAAAAAAAAACGCAATAAAATAAAGAACCTATTGTCACTAACGGGCGACTTCTTTTTCAAATCGTTCATGCCTGTATAGTTGTTCTAATAACCTGTAATTACGGCCTCTTAATTGTTCTGACAATAATTGACAATGTGTATTGTCTAATAATAATTTAAAAAAAATAAATAGATTACTTAATTGAATTGTTGAACGAGGATGGAAAATATAATATAATCCTTTCTATAAAATATGATAAAAATAAGAAAACAGCAAGACAAGTTATAATTATGTAATATTACGAATTTGTCTGAAAACATTTCATACAGGTGTTAATACACGGTTGCATTACTTAACTCGTTTTAATATAACCTATATAAATCTTGTTTAGGTTAAGTTAAATTTTTTTTATTTCAACTATAACTATAAAGCGTGAGCGTTAAATATTACTTTTCTGGAGAAAACTGTTCGGGCACGAGTACTTCGATAACACCACTCGAATCTTCTTCTTGTATAACATCGACTTTAGTCTGTTTCTCTTCGGCTATTTTTTTCAGTTCTGCAATTATATTTACACGGAAATCAGTTATAATTTGAAAAAGTCATATCCATGTCAAAATAAATTCAAACGGTCATTTTTAATAATCTAAAACTAACTGATTTCTGACAACTTGAGAGCCCGGAACGTATCAATCTTTAAAACCATCGCATCGATTTCTCGGTCCACGTCCAATATTTGCTGTCTGTATTGTTGATTTTTATTTTTTTGAGCTCGGATTTGCTCTTCTGTGTCACAAACATCCTTGTAAGTCTTAGACATTGGCCTTAAAGTAGCTCGTATTCGTTTATCTACTCCTTGCGGATTCCTTTTTAACTCTACAATCTATATAAAAAAAATGATTTTAGAAAGATTAGTCGTAGGTATTCTAGTTATAGATTTCCCGTAAAATAACAATTTTATTGTTATTCGTTTTTGGGCGTATGGTATATTAAAATCATTTCAAATTAATTTCAGAGAATTCGATAAATGTAGGTAATGAAATAAGTTTTTTTTTCACATTCGTGATACGATTGTAAAACTTCAAATCGTCGTCCTGTTTCTACCGTTTCTATAATAATTTAAAACGAGTTTGTCACGCGATCGTTTCGGTGTTGGTACCTATAATACCATAGGTACTCGGAAGATGGTATACAATAAAAAGACAGTGGAACGGGGAACGGGAAATGGTTACAGTGAAATGCACTAATTCATATAATATAATGTATATATATTAGTGTTGGCCAACGATATTGATATTCGTTTTATTGACAATATCGATATCGTGGCCTTTTGTTTCATGTTTTCGACATCGATATCGAATTAAATTTCATCAATACATAACAAAGACAAATAAACAAAGAAAAATATAAAAAAAGCATACATAAATATTAAAAAATATGTAACTACTAATTACTAATTTGATTTTGTCCATTAATTATTTCTATTTTTCTTATTTATTTTATAAGATGTATTAAATTAGTAATCAACTAAATAGTAAATTAGTAGATAATATATATAACCGAACAGTTAAAATTGTTATTTATGAATTCATTTAATATTACCTATCAAAGTGTACAAAGTATAAATATTTTAAATATTGTTATATAGTATCAAGGAAGAAAGGAAGAAAATATCGATATCGAAAAAACAAAACGATATCGATATTGAAAATTATATCGTTGGCCAACACTAATAATATGTACTATAGTTGTCGCCTGTTTAATAGTTGGTACTCACTTTCGGTATGAACACCAGGAAAAGCGTGGCAGTGGAGCAAAATAATATAAACACTGATATGATGATGAAAGACGCGTCCTGTTGGTCGCTCAGGACGAAAGAAATTGCCGCGCCGGCGACGCACATCAATACTACGTTATACACGCTCATACCCACGTACTTCGAGTCGTTTAACGCGGGTATGCTCACGTGTCGGGTTTCCCAAGCTAGAAAAGCTCCAAAGACCTAAAACACAAAAACGTACCGCAGTAAGTTGTATACACGTCGTCTCTCGAAAAAATAAAAAGTAGAAACGTTTACGTACCATTAGCGATCCCTTGTAGACGTATATGATGGCAAGAAATACGGTCATGTGATCGCTCTGACAGTACTCGTTACACGGTATGATCACGATGTCGTCACTGTGCGGGTGTGGCTGTAGTAGAGTATTATAAAACGTTTGAATGTATAAATTAATGTGTAATAATATAATACTATATACGCGATAGGTACCCGCGTAAATATTACGGTCATGTCTATCATTGTTATTAATATTATTTTACACATTTCGAGCCGAGTTGAATTGAGAGAAAAAGGTAAAATACATAAAACGTATTTTTATATCAGAATGATAGCGTGATACACACGTCTGGGTCTTGACTTATAAATAATTATATTTAACTACCGTAGTCGGGTCATATATTTTGGCGCCGCCTAGAGAGCCGCACGAGAAAAATAATAATCATATACATTTACGAATTAAAAGTCGCAATCATCATTTCATTCAAATGATAAAATATAATGTAGCTGCGAATAAAAGTAGTACTGTCTTACATAGTATAGAAAAAAAAAGGAAGACGTGCCACATGTTATTATATTATAATAATATATAGTTACATTATAATTTGTATACACCAATAATTAGTGGCACCTAGGTTATTCCCTAAGGTACTTTTTGTGTTTTCGTGACCTCCGAATAATCGGATTGAGCTGGAGCACGAAAGACCACGAATTTCGCTAAGGTTATCCTGTGAAAATGTTTTTTGGATCGTTCGCGAGTCGCGACACCACACACATTATATATTATTCTGGAGACTATACAACCCGAGGTTAACAACAAAGTACAAACACGTTTCCACCACGGCAGGACTAACCAAGTGTGCTTTTAATTTTAAAACAGCACAAAGGATTTATTTACAACCCTTTTTTTTCTTGTTCCTTGTTGTTTAAAAAAAATATATTTATATGTAATTATTTTTATTTTTTTTCATCAACTGCTGTTTTAAATATTTTACAATGTCGTTTTTGGCGATTGTTATTTTTTTTTTCATTAGAAACGATTTTCTTTTCAAAACTTATTATTTATGTACTTTTTAGTTATAATTTAAGTAATTGAATAAATATTCTTTTGATTTAAAATTTATAATTTACACATTATTTTATGACGTCAAAGAGAATTCTGAAATGTTTTTAAAACAATTTGATAGAAATGTCTTATTTTTTTTTATTAAACTGGACTAAACAAATAGTTTAACTATAGACTTAAAAAGGTAGTTCAGGTTATCGAGAGAACTTTTATTTTAAATCTAAAAATATACTACCAAGGTATTTAAAAATTATTTGATGCTCGTTCAAGTCGATGTATATTAGACTAACATATAGAGCTTATTCCCTCTATTAAAAGTATAGAAGGATTAGGTATATTTATTTTAATATTATTTAATTAAAATAATTTAGTATCGTTTTTTTTTATATATAAATAGTGATTGGTTATTAATTACACAAAGTCATATAAATAAAAAAAAAAACAGCGACATGATTAATATTGAAATTAACCATTGAAAATCACTTTTTGGTTTCCGAACACAATTTAATTTGCTCTTTCTATTCGTCTAAAAATTGAATTTGATATTTAACTTTATGATAACTATTTTCTTTTTGTTTAACAAAAAATAGATTACTAGCACGTGTCACTATGTTTGTCCATGTTAATTTTATCTACGCACCCTCAATAAGTACACTTGACTTCGTTTGTAATTTAATGGTCACTTTATAATTTGAACGGGAATTAAACTTTTAAGTCTAAAATATTTAAATTTGTCAAGTAGTTAGTTAATGCACTGAAGTTAAAATGGATTTGTTGACATAAAACTGTTACGGGTTTTAAG